>CM056506.1:40314099-40324153 GCA_029783415.1 Anisodus acutangulus | reverse complement strand
TCTTCTAGTAGGATTTAACTAAGTAAGTCATAGCTCTAAAAGAGTTCTTTTTTTCTTTTTTATAGAGAGGCCCTCTTCAATACATTAAGAAAAGATGTTCACAGGGGCCAAAAAGACAGAGCCCATTATATATATATATATAGTTTGTGTAATGATCCTTCAGGCAAAGATTATAAACGTTGAATAAGATGTAGTTTATTTTGGCAATGCTGTCTCAGAGGCTCAGTCTTAGAAATCAGGCTTACTCTTTTCTCATGTGCATGGCTAGAGGTGTTAAAATGGGCTGGCCCAACCCAACTCAGCCCAATTCTAAAGGACCAGAGAGTTAAAAGGGCTGGGGCAGGCTGACGACCCTTTTTACTGAAGGGCCTCGAATTGGCAGCCCAACCCAGCCCTATGCGGTCGTGGGCTAGGACGGACCAGTTCTTTAAAAAAAATTCTTCCGAAATAACATCTCTTAAGCGTGTTTTTATACAATTTGAAGACAAAAAATTTTGCAGTCTGAAATAGAATTTTGTACCACATCATTCTCTCACGAACTCACATTACAGAAACACATAAATTCAAAAGAACAAATATAAATTACTATCTTTATTCACTAATTCAAGTCACGTCCAAAAGAAATTAAACATAATATGATTTCTGAGATTAAAAAGTATAACTTTAATTTCTAATTTATTGCTCAGTAATCATTACTTTCTTTTTCTTTCAATTTTTATTTTTCATATAATTTACTTATAATTTATTTATTTTTCTTGCCTCAAGGGCTGGCATCGGCCCAACCCTTGAGGCCAGCGGGCAAAAAAAGACTACGCTTTTGAGCCTCACTTCTAAAAGGGCCAGAAAAATAATGACCCAACCCTACTTAAAAAAAAAGGGTTGGATTGGACTGACTTCACGAGCCAAGGCCATTGTGACAGCTCTATGCACGGACTCTAGTGGTTAATTTATCACTTCTTTTGTAGCCTCTTCATCTTATTTAGTGGTGCGAATTGCATGTTAAAATTTTAGTCTTCTGACAATTTAAGGGGATTAAACTTTCATAAAGGAACGGGGCAGATAAAAAATGGGTGAATTTAGTTTTGTAAATCAAATAACATATGTGGTCAATTTAAATTGAAAAAAAGCCATCAAATTTAGAGTGTTAGTTTGAGGAGTATTTTGAACCACAAAAATAAGTTAAAGGTATTTTTAGACGATAGGTGAGTGAAGAGTATTTGTAGCCTTTTTTTCATACATTAGGGATACTTTTTTGGCCCTTTTCCGATAAATAAATAAAGTAACATAAGGAACTCAGTGAAAATGCTTAAGAGTTAATGAAAAATAGTTGTAAATTTTGATTTTGATCCAATAACTTTACTAAGCATATTTAATTGAAAAATATGTTTTCGATCACTTTACCTAGAAAATATATTATATTTAGATTCTCTTTGAAATTATATTATTCGCAAATATGAAATAACAATACAAATTGCATGACTAATTAAATAGTTTAATAGTTAATAATTCATTAGATTTGTGATAATTAGAAAGACCAAACATGCATATTTAAATTAGCAAAAGGTTAAATATACTTAAACAATTATTATAAGGATCAAACATAGAATTATCAATATTGCATAGACTAAAAGTGCAAATTTCCCTTTTTATTGTCTCATTCTTGATTGTTTTCCTTTTTGGCAGTCACAGTCTCAATTTGTTTGGCACTAAGAATTAAACGAATTCTAATTATAATGTTTCCAAGTTTTTTTATGCTTTAATTATGAATTTATTTTTTATGAATTATACTAATTTATTTTAAAAAACTTATAACATTTAATATTTGTATTTTCATTGAACATTACTTTGACAATCTTTCTCTAAACTTAATTGTCCTATTGTTTTAATTTAAGCATCTTAATTCACTTTTTAGTTTGTTTTAAAAGAATTTTTAAAAATATTTGGTAGCCTTATTTAAGACAATAAAATTTAAAGAGCATTTTGATACATTATACATCTCTACTTTATGATCACAAGATTCAAAAGTCTATATTTTCCCCTTAAACTTCATACCTAATCAAACTATGACACTTAAATTGAAAAGGAGGAAGCATTTTTTTTAGAACAAAGTGAATAGAAATTAAAAAATAAAAACAAAAAAGCACGATGCTCCTTTTTATGTCACGCCAAATTTAAAGCCTCTTGACTGACAACACAAGAATCTTCCTGCTGAGCGAAATAAAAATCAAGTGAACACAAGTTTAAAATAAGAACATTTGATATAATTTTAAAATAGATATTCGAGTACAATACGAAAGCTTAAACCCAAACTAACAAGACCGGATACATTCGAATAACGCAAACAACTCACCAACTATGCAACACCAGCTCCGGAACTCACTCACATCCTCACTAGTACTCGGTCTAGATTTGCATTATTAAGGGAAAAGGGTACTGAACAATTCAAAATATGTCAACTTTATCCTATATTATGTTTTTTGCTCGAAAATACCGTCACCGTTAGTCAATTAGCTTAAAAATACTTTTCCTACTAATGGTTACTCCAAAACAAGGGGGAAAAGAGTCTATTTTGCCTTGAACTATTTGAAATTGGGCAATTTCGCCCTTGTTCTTTTATCTTTTTTTGGGGAAGAGGAAGAGGAGTTGAACGTTTAACAAAGATAATAATAATAATATAAGAAAAATAAGTAGTATAAAAACTTCCCATTTAACAAATAAAAAACGATGACATTAGTCAGTATAATCATGCACATGTAAAACTGAAAATGTTGTATAAACCCAATGTGAATTCTTTATTAGGTGTTTTGAGTAAGTTGATTTGGGAGAAGAAAAAAAATAGGATATAGATGTTGAAAAGAAGGAAGGTTATAGAGAAAAGAAATAGCAAAAAGTAAAAGGAAATTCTAGAATCTAGGGAAGATCCGGCTTTGATTTTTTTGTTTTGGAAATTTCTTTTCTTTCGTTTTTTAAAATGTTCACGTATACTAATTTAAATGGGTTGTTCCATATTAAATGTTTATATTTATTATAGATTCTATTTGTCTAAAGAAATTAAACTGGGTGTTAGAGAAATTATTAAGAGATGGTAAAATTATGTAAATTAATTAATGGATGTAAAGAAATTAGATTTGAGTTGACAGATAACACTTTTGAATTGAGATAAAACATTCGAAGTTTTAATTTGATTATGAAATAGAAAAAAATGAATTTGGATGAGATCTTTTTGAATTATTGCGATAAGAAAAGTTATATTGTGGATAAGACCACCTAATTGAAATCTTATTTATCTATCGATATATATATATAATTGTAGTCATTGTAGAGGAAAATTGTCCGTTGCATTAAAATTAAATGCTACATTAGTAAGCCTTTCACGCAAAAAGCAATAGAATTATCTTGAATTTATTTCGATTTTTACTAGCCGTACCGATCCATTTTTTCCTTTTTTACTCGAAGTTTATAGCTTTCTTGATACATTTGAAGGTTCTTTAATTTAGCTTTTTGGAGTAGGAATGGAATATGCAAACTTGACCAATGCAGAAACATCCATATTCAACAGCACTTTCTTATCTTTGAATTTTTTTTAATGTAAACGAATATTATCCCATTACAATTTCTGTTATTAGATATCTTTTTTCTTTTCACATTTTGGGACTTCGTAATGGGATTGAAAGAAATAATCCCTTGATTATTTTTATTAATGAAGATGTATATATATAAAAATATACAATATGTAAATATGAAAAATAAATCTACCTTTTCCTAATACAAGACTAATACATTTTTCTACTATAATACTAATACCATAATTACATTTGTACAAGAATTCTACAAATATGATATATTAATTACTGACTTTCGATCCAAGTGGTATACCGTGTATACCACTGTCTATCACACCCCGCAGTCATAGCGGACGGTTGTCGTACGCTGAGACTGTCCCTAAAATCTTTAAACAGAACCAAGGGAAGACCTTTAGTAAAGATGTCAGCAATTTGGTACCGTGAAGGAACTTGCAAGACATGTACTTGTCCACGAGCTACCTTTTCGTGAACAAAGTGAATATCCATCTCTATATGTTTAGTGTGCTGATGTTCGATTGGATTCCCAGAGAGATAGACTGCACTAACATTATCACAGTAGACCAAGGTAGCTTTCTGAATAGGAAAGTGTAGCTCTAATAGAAGATTACACAGTCAACATGACTCAGACACCACATTGGCTACCCCTTGATACTCGGCCTCCGCACTGGATCGAGATAATATAGCCTAGCGTTTTGCCGACCAAGAGACCAAGTTATCACAAAGAAATATAAAATAGCCAGAGGTCGAACGCCTGGTATTTGAACATCCACCCCAATCAACATCTGTATAAGACACGAGAGTAGAGACGGATGATGGATATAAATGCAAACCATAATCCAGTGTGCCATGTATGTATCGTATAATGCGTTTGAGAGCATGCATGTGCTCAACCCTCGGATCATGCATAAATAAACACACATGCTGGACTACATAAGTAATATCGGGTCTCGTGAAAGTAAGATAATGAAGGCCCCTGCAAGACAATTTCAATTGCATACTTCCTCTGTGATAAAAATAGACCACCTGCATGACGTGTGACTACTATACCTAAAAAATAACTCAAGGGCTCCAAGTCTTTCATAGCGAATTCGGAACTGAGAAGAGACATGATAGACTTGCACAATTTATCACAAGAGACAGTCAATATAATGTCATCCGTATATAACAGAATGTACGCCAGAGAAGTACCATGACGAAAGATGAACAGAGAATGATCAGACCTGTTGTGAGAAAACCCAATAGTAGACACATAATCTGCAAATCTTTTATACCAAGCCTGTGGGGCCTTCTTAAGCCCATACAATGACTTCTTGAGCAAACATATATGATTAGGATGATTGGGGTCTCTGAAATCCAAGGGCTGATGCATGTATATTGTCTCCTTGAAATCATCATGTAAGAAATCATTTTTCACATTCAACTGATGAATGGGCCATGCTTTCGAGAGAGCTAGACTGAGAATAGTGCGAATGGTAGCCGGTTTGACCACCGCACTAAATGTCTCTCCACAATCCACGCCAACCTGTTGAGGTTTACCATCACCTACAGGACGAGCCTTATGCCTCCCAAAAGAACCATCATAATTTTTTTATGACAAATCCACATAGAACGAATAATATTAACACCAGGCGGATGGGGCACCAACTCCCACGTCTTATTTTCAATAAGAGCATTATATTCGTCATCCATGGCCATTTTCCAATTTGGGTCATGAAGGGCAGACACAGGGTTACGGGAGAGGGGTGATTTAGTGACATTAGAATTAAGATTAAAATGTCATGTAGGTTTAAAAATATCCCGTTGGCTATGAGTAATGGGCCCTTGACTCTAAATAGATGGGGACGGGTTTTGGGGAGGTGGCAGGTCTATTCGGGACTAGCCAGCAGGCAGTGGGCCTACTGGCACAATAACTGGACGTGGACTCGGGACAGACTGGACTGGACTCAGGATAGAATTTATTGGTCCAGCAAGTAGTGGGCCTGTTGGCCGAGAACCTGAGGTAGAAAGTGGATCGAGACTGGAAATGGGTCGAGACTCGAGAACAGTACCGAGATTGGGACTGGGACGAGACTCAGGAACAATATCGTGATCATTTAGGCCAGCAGGCAGTGGGCCTGCTGGTAGATTCAGAGCACGAGAGTGTTGGGCCCACTGATGGATGATATACGGTGATGGCCCATCATCCAAAAAATTATAGGAACTAGACACGAAATTATATAATTTAGCAAACGAAAATTGGGTTTCATAAATAATAACATGGCAACTAATTATGATTTTATTCGAAGATAAATCAAAACATTTGTAACCAGGATGATTAGACGGATAACCCAAAAACACACAAGCGGTAGAACGGGCTTGAAGTTTGTTAATTGTAGTGGACGAAAAAGGTGGATAACACAAACACCTAAACACCCTAAGATGAGAATACAAGGTGTCTTTATGATAATTTTTTAGGGATGATTGATATGCTAAACCTTTGCTAGGAAATATGTTAAGGAGGTAAGTAGTCATTTGTAACGCATGATGCCAAAAAGACGGAGGTAATGAAGCATGAGCTAGTAAGGTTCGGACAATATTATTAATGGTACGGATTTTTCTTCCCGCCTTCCCATTTTGTGAGGACGTATGAGGACAAGAAAACCGATAATATATGCCATTAGTGTCACAAAAATCTCGAAATGGCCCATTATCATATTTCCTTCCATTATCACATTGAATGTTCTTAATTTTCCATTCAAATTGGATACAGATGAATGCTCTAAATTTTAAGAACGTTGAAAAAACTTGAGACTTTTTAGATAAAGGAAAGGTCCAAAAAATAGAATAATCATCCAAGAATAAAATATAATAACGATGACTCAAAGAATTTAAAACGGGAGATGTACATAAATCACTATGAATAATGTCAAAAGGCATCAATGTACTAGAAGTAGATGCTACAAAAGGTAATCTAACATGTTTCCCTAATGGACAAGAAGGACAAATAGGAGTACTACGCGTACTCTTACAATCAATAAAATTATTATTTTGAAGAAACAAAATAATCGACGACCCCGGATGATCCAAACATGCATGCCACAAAGAAGGAGCAAGAGCGGCAAACATTGAAGGTGTGGCTTAACTCGTGGAAATGGTGGTGGTGGTGATTGGATAAAGCTCTCCTCTACTATTATATCTCATTAGAGGTATCCCCGTTTTGAAATCCTTCACAGAAAATACAAAAGGGTCAAAATTAACAGAAACCCAATTATCAGTTGTGAATTTTCGGACAGACACCAAATTTTTAATTAAGTGAAGGGCATGAAGAACATTTTTAAGACTAGAGGTGGATGCGGGGAAGACAAATTTGTGTGACCATAACCACAAATTGGAATTGAATGACCATTACCAACAATTATACCACGATTGTTACTCAAATTGAAATAAGACGAGAGATTACCTGGTCCGGATGTCATGTGAGAAGTGGCACCGGTGTCCATATACCAATTTGCGTCCAGGGGACTTAATCCAAGTGTATGCATCGCGACCTCGATATTTGTGGGTGTCGGAACTGCTGCTGGGCCCGTAGCCGCGAAGGTCTGTTGAGGCCGAGGCCCAAGCAGGCCAACCTGCTGCCAAGGCCCAGCAGCTGGCTGTCTGGACTAAAACTGCTACAAATTGGGCCTCTGCTGGCTGGCCCAATTCGATGGGTAAACTACTGGGACTGGAAAGGGGTAACTGGGCCAGTTGGGCCACTGCCAGCCCACTCGCTACCGGCATTGTTGGTCCACTGCCCTGGCCCAACCTGTGGTTGCCCCTGCCGGCTGCCACCTTGACCACCGCTTCCACCACTGTTGCCGCCGCGGCTGCCACCTTTGCCACCGCCGCGGCTGCCTCCTTTTTCGCTGCCGCGACCGCTGCCTTTTTCGCAGGAGTTTCGATGTTGACCTCGTTTTCCACCCCCGTTGTTCTGATTTGGAGTGGAATTAGCCGAAGATGATGTAGAGTATGAATTTTGTGGCGAGGCCGCCATCATGGCGGAATTTGCTCTAGTTGAAGCATTTTTAGCCAACCCTGCCTCTTCAAGGGTTAGCATAGATCGGGCTTGATAAAACGGAGGAAGAGGGATGCTTTGACGAAGAAGAGTCCCAACACCATTATAAGCCTCAGATAGGCCTGCAACCATCTGAAGAACAAGACGATCATTCGTGACGGGCGCACCAACGTTCTTGAGTTGATCCGCCAATTCCTTCAGCCTTTTACAATAAGCTGAGACATTCGAAAAATCCTCCATATTGACATGGGAGAATTCCTGCTCAAGAGTGACAACACAAGAATTTTTGTTATCTTGGAATATATCACGCACCCTATTTCAAGTTTCCATCGTCGTGGTGTCGGGTTCAATAATTGTCTGCAAAAGGTCCGTAGAGATAGTGGAATATATCCACTGGAGTACGGTAGCATCAAGAGTCGTCCATAACACAGGGTCATCATCGGCGGTAGGCACCTTCTCCTTGCCTGTATCCGCGGGGATGATGTGATGAAGGACTCGATGAGAGCATGTGTGAACTTTAAATAATTCTGCCCACGTCGCATATTGGACGTTTTCCATCTCAAGAACGATAGGGATATTGTTCTTGATGTTGGAGACTGTAAGGGTAGGATGAAACATGTTCTTTGTGATAGACATGATGAAAGAACAAGAGGAGAAGTAGTATTTCAATATTTTTAGCAACACCATTTTAACCTAATGACTGAGGTAATTTATCGTAACCGTAATATTATAAGTGTATAATACATATTTAATGAATATGTGTAATCATATAGGTAAAATAGGTTTGCATATATTTCAATACTTTTAGGACCCAAAGATCGAGTCATTTGGACCATGTATGGTTATTTTCTTCTTTCCTTTTCTTTTTTTGATTTAGGCATGGTTCTGTTTCAAGATATTTTGATTTTGTCTTCAAAGTTATTATCTATTAGTACAAACTCTCAAATTTAAGAAGAATCTTAAATTTAAAATTTGGTAGTTAAAATTAAATTTATGTATTTTGTAAAGCTCCTTTATCCTGCTTGAAAAATAATAGCACCAAGGGTGACATTTGTGTCAATTCTCTATAAATGGATGAGCTTTGATAGAAACATGTGGAGAAAAAAAAGTTATTTGAATACTAGATAAAAATGAGATGACAAACTTCTTTGAATTATAACAAAAAAATCACATTATTTAAATAAAATCATGTAACTAAAATGTTAATAAATAAAACTCAAAAATAGAAAAATCGATCGATGTCTGAGTTTAGGGGTTCCGATTTTCTAAAGTTATAATTAAACTTCACAGATCCTACGTTTTTTTTTGTTGGCTAACTAAATGCATAAGTGAAGGTGATAAAAGCATTCCGAAGAATAGACTAAAGATATAGAATATAATTTAAATTTTCATGTAAGTATTTTTAATCAGACATAAATTTATTTAAAAACAAAAGAGAAGAAATTTTTAATTTATGAAAATTATTAATTTATAGTATATATTATATTGGGAGTAGCGGATAGATCAAAATATCGTTTTAAAAAATCTCCAACAAGACAAATATAAATTTATCACAATTATTATCTTTTAACATTAAATGCAAAAGATATCTGGTAATTTAAGGAGGTCTAGAGGATCAATATACCCTTCCTAGAAGGTGATAATGACCTCTAAATGCTCCTTGGCTAACTGATATTGCCCATCACCATTTAGCTATTGCAATTCTTTTCCTGATAGCGGGTCACATGTATAGGACCAACTGGGGTATTGGTCATGGACTAAAAGATATTTTAAAAGCTCATAAAGGTCCATTTACAGGTCAGGGCCATAAAGGCCTATATGAGATCCATTAAGCGGGAATTGCTGCAAGGCAAAAATTTCAGAACCTTGTTACTTTGTTGCTGTCTGCTTTCTTTCTCCGGGTATGAACTCCTCCCTTGAGGAAGGCCCCTGTTGTGGCAATTCAACCCAGAGGGTATAGTTACTATAACTAATAAGAAGCATAGTAAAGTCAATGTAGAATAATAGAATCTCTTATTAGCTTATGAAGGAAGGAAGCAAGTGTAGCTTTGAAAGCAGCAAGGAGGCATTAGGGGAAACCTAGATTCAAGGTTGGAAGAATCGAAAACAGACTAGAAAACGAGACTCTTGCTTGTAGGCGTAAGGAAGATTTCTGATATGGGTAAGAGTTCTCGCAGATATCCCTATTACCGGGAAACCTACAGAAGTAAGAATGGGAAGAGAAAAAGGAAATTCTACGGGTTGGATTGCTCGTGTGTCCAGGGGACAAATCCTATTTGAAATGGATGGTGTGAGTTTGTCAAATGCTCGACAAGCCGCTACATTAGCGGCGCATAAACTATGTTCGTCAACTAAGTTTGCCGAGCGTTAGCGAAGCTAGATTCTCATAGCGAGGTGCTTTGAGTTAGCGAAGCGCTGTAGTAGCGCCGAAGCCCTA